>CM022300.1:569247729-569266583 GCA_011799875.1 Thinopyrum elongatum | reverse complement strand
GTGAGAATACCAGTACTTCTTTGTTCATCATCTATTGGGTCCAAGGGCTTTGGGATGAGATACGAGAGAGAATGGAGGGATATACACACAATACAAACAAAAGTTTGTGAAGAAATGGTTTTATTTGTGGCTGTCGGAAAAACATCAAACAAATGACAGCTCACAATCGTCGCATCAAAACGTAAGTATATAACAGGGGTTTGGTTCTAAAGGTCAAATAATCTTCAGAGTCTTCAATTTCTTCGAGTCTCATAGTCTTCAACTTTAGTAGTTTTTCTCCGAAATGTATGGTGAAATACTCTTTACTGAAGTGGCCATCAGTTGTCCGAATCTTGTTTTTCTTGGAGCGGCTTCAGTTGATCTGTGTGGTCAAAAAGGAAAGGGGTATATTCTAACTATTAAGGTAAGAGGGACTATTTGATAAAATCAGAAAATGAAAGATGAAGTAAGAGTCTTTTTGAAAATAAAGTTTTGAGACATCCTGTCCTAGGGGCTTTCCGATTCTAGGGTCACGTCCTACAGTCAACATGTGCTCTGTTACCATATCTGTAGTGACCGACACCAAACGGTCAAGCCTCTGTGTATTTGTGCCATCCCTGGATCAGTATGCTGGCACACACAGTACATAATGTATATATCAAAGTGCAACCACATGTATAAATAACGTAAAACTATATATACCTCATAATTGTCAGCAGAAACAAATAGTCGGGTGTGGGAGTCCCATCAACGCCATCGGCAGGTTGAGTGTAGACCGTAACCCGTTACCATACTCTTACTGTCGGGAAGAAAGTATCTGCAACATGATACGTTGCAGCCATGTAGGTCAGTACATTGAATGTACCGGCAAGATCCAACATGAGAAAACAGATGATAAAACTAATATATGCAAAATGGCTTTGTGGCTCTCTGTCTGAGTTTTGTTTTGGTAAAAGCTGGTTTTATTTTCCACATCAAGAAATATCAGGAGTCTGTACTACAGAGTTTTCTATCATGACATGGTTCCGCCAACTGATGTCTCATAGCCCAGAACAATCATAAGTTGCCCACAATTAAGTTATCAGTCCGGTGTTGAAGTTCCGAGATAGATCCAAGTCCAGAGGCTCAAGTTGTCCGTAACCGGGGAAACGGCTAATCGATTAGGTTTTAACCCTCTGCAGAGGTTTGTACACTACCCGCAAGATTCGATCCCTCTTTTTACGTTCTCGCACTTCAGGGTGGTGAGAACAAGATGACCGAAACATGGTCTTCCGAAGAGTTCCCCGACCACTGTCCGGTGCTCATCCAATCCTACCGTAGTTTCACATCTGCTGCACCGTTCCCAGCCAGAGTCACAACTAAGGTCAAACACGCCAGAGCCCATAGTGACTTGCGGTTGCACAGGTAAGCTTCCGGGCATGAAGTATTCTTCGTCTCTTTGAGTCTGGGTGAAGTTTCCGCAAGATGTCATGGCGCTTCTCCATGCATCCCGGCCATCCACTGGTTGTCCAGGGTGCCCGTCAACCGTCCTTACCCAGTAGTGTGTATTGAATTCTTGTCTCGAGTCTTGAGGTCTTGAAGATGCAGTCCTTGCAGATGCCATCATGAAGTTGTCGGTCATTGACGTAGAGTCCTCCATTCTCACACCACTCCCGCACACTCGTACCAACCCCGTCTACTATAGCGTAGCATTTAAACAACATAATGTCCCGGGCTTGGTAATCAGGGAGATGGGTTCATACCACATGCATTCTACTCAACTACAAGAATTCAATATCTACTGGAGGGATTATGAATGGTGACACTAATGCAATAATAAAAAAAGGTATGAAAAGCTGGTCAAAGTGAACTGTGCGTAAGTTGATGAAATGATATAACGCTCTTGGAAACTTTGATAAACTATTCGTCACTCCGAGAAAATCTATACAAGTCAAACATAGCATTCACATAAGCAATCATTCTGCAAGCATACTAACACTCAAAATAACAATTAAAAAAACAACAATAAAAACTCAATAATAAAACTCCCCCAAATTCCAAAGAAGCTTCAAAAAACTAGAAAGAAAAAACTAACAAAAATCTATGACTTGCTACAAACATCAACATAGTTTTGCCCTAAGTAAAAACTTAACAGCAATTAAAAACACTAAACTAATAAGTTAACGAAAAATAAAAAAGTAAAACAACTGAGTTAACAGAAAGTATTTTTCATAAAATTTTATTTGCAAAAAGAAACAAATAAAAAGCTTCTATGAAACTCTAACTATGACCTATACAAGTTTTCATACAAAACTAAATAAAATAATTTTTTTTTAAAATAAGAATAAAATTGTCTACAGTTAAATAACAGAAACAATACTAAATTGTTCAAAAGTGACAAAAGAAATAATTTAAAAACAATTATAACTATAAAGAAAAGACTAAAACAAAACTAGAATAAAACAGTCCTGTTTTGCCTAAAACCCTAATTTAAATAAACTAAAATTACTAAATTTATGCTACTGGATAGACAAAACAATAACAAAACAGTGCAAAAAGAATCAATCAAAAATCTATTCTAGAATTCAAACTAGAGCCAAACAGTGTTTGAAGCATATTTGAAATAATTCAAATTTAAATTACTCAAATTTGAAAACTAAGTACACATAGAGAAACTTCAACAAATTTTTGACACAATGCACAAAGAATCACTCAATTTGGATCTAAAACCTAAAAGTTATAAGAATCTAAAAACAGAACTATTTTGTAAACAGATATTAAACAGAAAAAGAAAAAAAAAAACTAACGATCGGACGGTGCACAAGTGGCGGCTCCTAGTTGGATGCGGTGTGCGCTGCGGGAGCAAACGGGTGGACGTCCGCTACTTAATGGATTCGGCGACTGCTGCCAATAAAAAAAACCGAGACCCGGTTCGAAATAAACCAGAGTAAACCGTAGACAAAACCGATCAAATAAAAAAAAAAACTACCCATTCGCTAGATCTAATCTACGAAGTCGAAGGGAGATCAGACGGTCGAGTGCTTACCGCGATGGTGGAAGAGCTCCGCGAGGTCGTCGTTGGCGGTGGTGGCTCGGGGATGATGCAGGAGGAGAGGCCTCCGTTGGTCTCGACGACGGGGAAGGAGACGGGCGGACGCGGCGCATCGCTACGGTCTCGGTGGTGGTGGAGTTCGTCTCGGGGAGGTCCGAGGCGAGCGAGGCAGCTTGGCGGGGTTCGGCTCCGCGGGTGGGCATCGGTGGTGTTGCGAAGCAAGGGCTCCAGGGCTCTCGAGCTCGAGGAGAGATGGTCGACGTGGGCAGAAGGTCGAGGGAAGGCCTGGTGGGTGAGCTTTGGAGGTGATTGGGAGGTGTGAGGTGCTCGGGTGGGCGGCAATGGCGCGGCGACGGCTTCTGGCTCCGGCGAGTGATAGGCGGCGAGGGAGAGGGGTTCGGCAAGGGGAAAGAAGGGGAACGGGACGCGGGAGAGGGGTATTATAGAGGGGCCATGTCTTGGGGTAGGGGGTAAGATGGATTTGCAATCCCGAGAGATCCGGATTCCGGCGGCGTTCGGGCGATGCCTGGATGGGAGGAAGAAGATTGCAGGCGAGGCGGGCGATCGCGCGTGGGGCCCAGCAGTCAGCGGCACAAGGCGAGGAGAGGGGAGCGGCGGCGAGAGCCATAGCGCTTTGGCGCTCGCGGGCTGTGGGCGGTGCGGTGAGGGAAAGAGAGAGAGGAGGATAGTGGCTGGGTTCGGCTGGCACTGTTCGAGAGTTTTTTTTATTTAAACAGACAACAAAATAAAGTAAACACAAATAATAAAAGATATATAGGCATATTATAATCAAAAATTCAGAAAAAGAAATCCTAAAACAAGAACATAATTTAAGATACAAATAAAATCCACAAAAACTTACATAAAGCAAACAGTGCTACTGTTGCATTAAAACCCAATAAAAATCATTTTTTAAAATACCAAAATGATTTCAAATTTACTTTTCTCCAATTTTATGTAGGGAATCATTTTACCCTATTTTCCAGTATTTCATTTTTGGAGAAAAATAATTTGAATAAAATCCAAATAACTCCAAATTGAAGGGGTTTTCAAAATACTTCCAAATGACTTTCAATTGATTTTTTTAACTTCCAACTCATATTTCATATAATGAAGAAGTCATTTTATCTTCTCTCTTGAAAATCATTGAGTTGCATAAAGTTTCGAATTGAAATATTTTCGGATAGAATTCAAATCTTTTCAAAACCCTTTTCATTTCAAATGGAAGAAGAAATATATTATCTTCACTGCAGGGTTTTTGTGATGAAATGAATTTGAATTCAGGACATCAAGTTGCAAAAATGAAAGTTTTGGGAAAGTCCTTTATTCCCCCTCATTCAACTCTTCAAAAAGTTTCAAATTTCACTCAATTCACACAATCAATCACTCAACAATAGAAAAAAACATAATTATTTATTTAATATAAACATTCCAAAATTTAGAATTTTGGGATGTTACAAACTACCCCACATTAAAAATGAATCTCGTCCTCGAGATTCAAAGAGGCTAGCAAGAAAAAGGTAAGGGTTTGGGGTCTTCTAGCAAATCATTGGTCGGAAAGGCCTGGGGTGCTACCACACTTAAAGTAGGCTTACGGTTCCAACAAAACTTATGTATTCCATTCCTTTGGTTGGCGGTGTTGGTCTTTCATATCTTCGGGATAACTCCAATGCTGACGTTTTACTGTAGGGGTATAACCTTTTCCTCTATTTCTTGTGTCCTTCCATCATGGTAGGTTTTCCGAGGTTGAGTCTTCTTATCTGACGGGTCTGTCGCCAATACTAAACAACTATCGAAACTCCTGTGGTCAACAACGTATGGTTTCTCGGGGGAAATGGTCGGGTTGAAATTCCACCGTATGTCCTACGGTTGGCAACGGTTGCCTGTACAGAGTTTCATCGTCGTACCATTCTAAGGTTTAAGCAAGGTTTCGATATCTTTGTCTCTCTACTATGGGTAAGTCACTCAGATTTACCATCCCAAATAGCAAGAGTGAATGATAAGGTAAGTCGGTATGGTGATCAATCCATTCCGCACCCAAATATTACCCTGTATAAGTTTAGCGAATCTCGCAGTTTAACACTCGGGCATTCTCACAAACTTGCAGAATTCTCTGTCGACGAACTGAGTTCGGATATAACCATTACTTCTGCAAGCTGAACAAAACATCTATCGTTCTTCAAAAACTCTCGGGTTTTCGTAACCTCTCAAGAAACGTCTGCTGATCAATTCACAACTTCTTCCAAAATTTCTTCTTCCAGGTGGGGGGGGGGGGGATTACTCAACCTTATAATTCCTGGGCCTGTGGGGTATGGGTCCACTTCAATACTGCACAACTTTAACTATCCTGGGAGTTACAATTGTTCCAATTCCAACATTACATCCCTTTAAATCCAATAGTACTCATTTCTTCATAAACTATCGTATCAAAAGCAAAACTCCAACTATTTTTTTTGTTCCGAACTCCAGTCTGTGGAATATAATTATCCTTTCCATTGGTTAGGTGTTCCCACATGGTACTACCACCCTTAAAATGTAATACACAAATCCACTCTGTAGACCATATTTCTCATATCTGAAAATGGTCAAAATCTAGTGTTTTTAGAGTAACAACTCAAAAAAAATCCACGTATGAAATCATGACACATTAACTTTATTGATTTCATGAATTCATTACAATCTCTGAGCATCCATTACAAACTCAACTCATTGTACTCATGAAAGTAAATTGCTTCCTACACTATTACCATATCAAAATTCCAACTACTCAGCTCCAGCTTTCATTTTGTCGGGACATTTAGTAGCATAATGTCCTGCTTCCTGCAGGAAAATAAGTGACTTCTGACAAGTCTTGGGCTTCTTGGGGATCGTGTCTGCTTTTGGGTTCTTGGCTTCTTCTCTGGAATTTATCAGCGTAATGACCTAAATCCTTGCACCGGTAACAAGTGATATTACTCAGGTCCTTCTCCGTAGAAATTGGGTTGTTGGGGATGCCTTGTCTTCTCTTCTTGGGTCTCTCCGTAATATCAGAGCTTCTATTTCCTGAGGGTCAAACTTTACTTTGCTGTCTGGAAGTCTCCGAGATACTCTTGGCTTTCCTTCGGGCATATTGTGAGAAATGTCCTTCTTCCCACATGAATAGCAAGCTTGGCGGAAAAATCTGTTTAGGCCTTCACCATCAGGGTCTTCAAAACATTCCTTCACACAGGTCTCTAAACATTCCATGAGGGCTTCTTTCTGCTGATTGATAACTTCTTGTACCTTGGGGTAAAGGTGACACTGACGCAGGGTAGTGCGTAGTTCCTTCACACAGGAAACAAGTAACCTGCCCAATTGGGCATTCTTCGGCTGGGGATTCTCCTCACAATGCGGGATCCATCCTGTGTTCCTTTGGGTGTGTCCTACTTCTCCGCAAATCTTGCAGGCACAAGGTTTCATCTTCGGGTGGTCACAGTGTTCCGGATGAGACGGGATCTTAACAGAGTCTTCTTGCATTCCTCCCAAGTTCTTGCTCCGTACATCCTTGTATGGCTTGATGCATTTCCCACCAGGTTGCAGCACTTTCTGTAAAGTACTGGAGAGCGTACGATACTTCATTCTTCCTTGAAACCAAATTGCTCCCGAAGTGATTCTCCAGTTCTGAATCCATAGCTCTCGCCTCCGACTGAGTCATCGGTCGAGAGAATACCAGTACTTCTTCGTTCATCATCTATTGGGTCCAAGGGCTTTGGGGATGAGTACAGAGAGAGAATGGAGGGATATACACACAATACAAACAAAAGTTTTGAAGAAATGGGTTTTATTTTGTGGCTGTCGAAAAACTCAAACAAATGACAGCTCACAATCGTCGCATCAACGTAAGTATATAACAGGGGTTGGTCTTCTAAGGTCAAATAAATCTTCAGAGTCTTCAATTTCTTCGAGTCTCATAGTCTCTCAACTTGTAGCTTCTTTCTCCGAAATGTATGGTGAAATACTCTTTACTTTGAAGTGGCCATCAGTTGTCCGATATCTTGTTCTTCTTGGAGCGGCTCAGTTGATCCTTCGTGTGGTCAAAAAGGAAAGGGGTATATCTAACTATTTAAGGTAAGAGGGACATTTGATAAATCAGAAAAGATGAGAAGAAGAGTCTTTTTGAAAAATAGTTTTAGAGACATCTCGTCCTAGGGGCTTTCCGATTTCTAGGGTCACGTCCTACAGTAACAATGTGCTCTGTACCATATCTGTAATGACCCGACCTCAAACGGTCAAGCCCTGTGTATTGTGCCATCCTGGATCAGTATGCTGGCACACACAGTACATCAATGTATATATCAAAGTGCCACCACATGTATAAATAACGTAAAACTAATATATACCTCATAATTGTCAGCAAAACAAATAGTCGGGTGTGGAGTCCCATCAACGCCATCGGCAGGTTGAGTGTAGACCGTAACCCTGTACCATACTCTTACTGTCGGAAGAAAGTATCTGCAACATGATACGTTGCAGCCATGTAGGTCAGTACATTGAATGTACCGGCAATATCACAAACTGAGAAAACAGATGATAAAAACTGTACTATATGCAAAATTGGCTTTGTGGCTCTGTGTCTGAGTTTGTTTTGCGTAAAAGTGGTTTTATTTTCCCTACATCAAAGGAAATACAGGAGTCTGTACTACAGAGTTTCTATCATGACATGGTTCCGCAATGATGTCTCATAGCCAGAACAATCATAAGTTGCCCACAATTAAGTTATCAGTCCGTGTTGAGAGTTCCGAGATAGATCCAAGTCCAGAGGCTCAAGTTGTCCGTAACCGGGGACACGGTCTAATCGATTAGGTGTTTAACCTCTGCAGAGGTTTGTACACTTTACCCGCAAGATTCGATCCCTCTTTTAACGTTCTCGCACTTCAGGGTGTTGAGAACAAGATGACCGAAACCATGGTCTTCCGAAGAGGAGTTCCCCTGACCACTGTCCGGTGCTCATCCAATCCTACCGTAGTTCTACATCTGCTAGCCCGTCCCAGCCGAGTCACAACTAAGGTCAACCAAGCCAGAGCCCATAGTGACTTGCGGTTGCACAGGTAGCTTCCGGGCATGAAGTATCTTCCGTCTCTTTGAGTCTGGGTGAAAGCTTTCCGCAAGATGTCATGGCGTTTCTCCATGCATCCGGCCATCCACTGGTTGCTCCAGGGTGCCCGTCAACCGTCCTTCACCCATAGTTGTGATTGAATTCTTGTCTCGAGTCTTGAGGTCTTGAAGATGCAGTCTTGCAAGTGCCATCATGAAGTTGGTCATTGACGTAGAGTCCTCCATTCTCACACCCACTCCCGGCACTCGTACACACCCCGCTACTATAGCGTAGCATTTAACACACATAATGTCCCGGGCTTGGTAATCAGGGAGATGGTTCTCAACCACATGCATTCTACTCAACTACAAGAATTCAAATATCACTACTGGAGGGTTATGAATGGTGACACTAAATGCAATAAACATAGGTATGAAAAGCATGGTCAAAGTGAACTTGCTGGTAAGTTGATGAAGATTTAACGCCTTGGAAACTTTTTGATAAACTATTGTCACTCCGAGAAAATCTATACAGTCAACATAGCATTCCACATAAAGCAATCTATTCTAGCAAGCATACAACACTCAACATAACAACCACCAACCATCACTACACACCAACACACTCCCCCTCCCTCCTCCCACCTCCCCCCACCTCCCCCCGGGCCGGCTACCCCCTCCCCTCGGCCCGCCACCCCTCCTTCCCCCCCATTCTGACCTTTTGCTACCCCCACCCCCCTCACCCTCGTTTTGCTCGTCACTCCCTTACCCTCCCTCTGAACCCCCTCCCGTCTCCGTTCCACCCAGCCCACCCCCCCCGTTCCCCCCCCTGAGTTAAAAGTTATAAGAAATCTAAAAACAGAACTATTTCTGTAAACAGAATATAAACAGAAAAAGAAAAAAAAAACTAACGATCGGACGGTGCACACGTGGCGGCTCCTAGTTGGATGCGAGTGTGCGCTGCGGGAGCTAAACGGGTGGACGTCCGCTACTTAATGGATTCGGCGACTGCTGCCAATAAAAAAAACCGACGACCCGGTTCGAACTAAACCAGAGTAAACCGTAGACAAAACCGATCCAAATAAAAAAAACTACCCATTCGCTAGATCTAATCTACGACGTCGAAGGGAGATCAGACGGTCGAGTGCTTACCGCGATGGTGGAAGAGCTCCGGCGAGGTCGTCGTTGGCGGTGGTGGCTCGGGGATGATGCAGGAGAGGCCTCCGGTGGTCCTCGACGACGGGGAAGGAGACGGGCGGACGCGGCGCATCGCTACGGTCTCGGTGGTGGTGGAGTTCGTCTCCGGGGAGGTCCGAGGCGAGCGAGGCGAGCTTGGCGGGCTTCGGCTCCGGCGGTGGGCATCGGTGGTGTTGCGAAGCAAGGGCTCCAGGGCTCCTCGAGCTCCGAGAGATGGTCGACGTGGCGCAGAAGGTCGAGGGAAGGCCGTGGGTGAGCTTTGGAGGTGATTGGGAGGTGTGAGGTGCTCGGGTGGGCGGCAATGGCGCGGCGACGGCTTCTGGCTCCGGCGAGTGATAGGCGGCGAGGGAGAGGGGTTCGGCAAGGGGAAAGAAGGGGAACGGGACGCGGGAGAGGGGTATATATAGAGGGGCCATGTCTTGGGGTAGGGGGTAAGATGGATTTCGCAATCCCGAGAGATCCGGGATTCCGGCGGCGTTCGGGCGATGCCCTGGCATGGGGAGGAAGAAGATTGCAGGCGAGGGCGATCGCGCAGTGGGGCCCAGCAGTCAGCGGCACAAGGGCGAGCGAGAGGGGAGCGGGCGGCCGAGCCATAGCGCTTTGGCGCTCGCGCGGCTGTGGGCCGGTGCGGTGAGGGAAGAGAGAGAGAGGAGTAGTGCTGGGCTTCGGCCTGGCACTGTTCGAAGGATTTTTTTTTTATTTAAACAGACAACAAAATAAAGTAAACAACAAATAATAAAAATGATATATAGGCATATTATATATCAAAATTTTCAGAAAAAGAAATCCTAAAACAAGAACATAATTTAAGATACAAATAAAATCCACAAAAACTTACATAAAGCAAACAGTGCTACTGTTGCATTAAAACCCAATAAAAATCATTTTTTAAAATACCAAAATGATTTCAAATTTACTTTTCTCCAATTTTCTATTGTAGGGAATCATTTTACCCTATTTTCCATGTATTTCATTTTTGGAGAAAAATAATTTGAATAAAATCCAAATAACTCCAAATTGAAAGGGGTTTTCAAAATACTTCCAAATGACTTTCAATTTGATTTTTTTAACTTCCAACTCATATTTCATATAATTGAAGAAGTCATTTTATCTTCTCTCTTGAAAATCATTGAGTTGCATAAAGTTTCGAATTTGAAATATTTTCGGATAGAATTCAAATCTTTTCAAAACCCTTTTCATTTCAAATGGAAGAAATCATATCATCTTCACTGCAGGGTTTTTGTGATGAAATGAATTTGAATTCATGGACATCAAGTTGCAAAGATGAAAGTTTTGGGAAAGTCCTTTTATTCCCCCTCATTCAACTTTCAAAAAAATTATTTTATTTAGTTTTGTTGAAAACTTGTATAGGTCATAGTTAGAGTTTCATAGAAGTTTTTATTTGTTTCTTTTTGCAAATAAAATTTTATGAAAAATACTTTCTGTAACTCAGTTGTTTTACTTTTTATTTTCTGTTAACTTATTAGTTTAGTGTTTTAATTGCTGTTAAGTTTTTACTTAGGGCAAAACTATGTTAGATGTTTGTAGCAAAGTCATAGATTTTTGTTAGTAGTTTTTCTTTTAGTTTTATTTGAAGCTTCTTTGGAATTTGGGGGAGTTTTATTATGAGTTTTATTTGTTGTTTTAATTGTTATTTTGAGTGTTAGTATTGCTTGTAGAATGATTGCTTATGTGAATGCTATGTTTGACTTGTATAGATTTTCTCGGAGTGACAATAGTTATCAAAGTTTCCAAGAGCGTTTAATCTTCATCAACTTACCGGCAAGTTCACTTTGACCATGCTTTTCATACCTATGTTTTTATTGCATTTAGTGTCACCATTCATAATCCCTCCAGTAGTGATATTGAATTCTTGTAGTTGAGTAGAATGCATGTGGTATGAACCCATCTCCCTGATTACCAAGCCCGGGACATTATGTTGTTTAAATGCTACGCTATAGTAGACGGGGTTGGTACGAGTGCTCGGGAGTGGTGTGAGAATGGAGGACTCTACGTCAATGACGACAACTTCATGATGGCATCTGCAAGGACTGCATCTTCAAGACCTCAAGACTCGAGACAAGAATTCAATACACACTACTGGGTGAAGGACGGTTGACGGGCACCCTGGAGCAACCAGTGGATGGCCGGGATGCATGGAGAAGCGCCATGACATCTTGCGGAAAGTCACCCAGACTCAAAGAGACGGAAGAATACTTCATGCCCGGAAGCTTACCTGTGCAACCCAAGTCACTATGGGCTCTGGCTTGGTTGACCTTAGTTGTGACTCTGGCTGGGAAGGTGCTAGCAGATGTAGAACTACGGTAGGATTGGATGAGCACCGGACAGTGGTCAGGGGAACTCTTCGGAAGACCATGTTTCGGTCATCTTGTTCTCAAAACACCCTGAAGTGCGAGAACGTAAAAAGAGGGATCGAATCTTGCGGGTAAGTGTACAAACCTCTGCAGAGGGTTAAAACCTAATCGATACCGTGTCCCCGGTTACGGACAACTGAGCCTCTGGACTTGGATCTATCTGGAACTCTCAACACCGGACTGATAACTTAATTGTGGGCAACTTAGATTGTTCGGGCTATGAGACATCGTTGGCGGAACATGTCATGATAGAAACTCTGTAGTACAGACTCCTGATATTCTTTGATGTAGGGAAAATAAAACCACTTTTACGCAAAACAAAACTCAGACAGAGAGCCACAAAGCCAATTTTGCATATAGTAAGTTTTATCATCTGTTTTCTCATGTTGTGATTTGCCGGTACATTCAATGTACTGACCTACATGGCTGCAAAGTATCATGTTGCAGATACTTTCTTCCGACGAGTAAGAGTATGGTACAGGTTACGGTCTACACCAACCTGCCGATGGCGTTGATGGGACTCCACACCCGACTATTTGTTTCTGCTGACAATTATGAGGTATATATAGTTTTACGTTATTTATACATGTGGTTGCACTTTGATATATACATTGATGTACTGTGTGGCCAGCATACTGATCCAGGGATGGCACAATACACAGAGGCTTGACCGTTTGAGGTCGGGTCCTACAGATATGGTAACAGAGCACATGTTGAACTGTAGGACGTGACCCTAGAAATCGAAAGCCCCTAGGACAGGATGTCTCTAAAACTTTATTTCAAAAAGACTCTTACTTCTCATCTTTTCTGATTTTATCAAATAGTCCCTCTTACCTTAAATAGTTAGAATATACCCCTTTCCTTTTTGACCACACGAAGGATCAACTGAAGCCGCTCCAAGAAGAACAAGATATCGGACAACTGATGGCCACTTCAAAGTAAAGAGTATTTCACCATACATTTCGGAGAAAGAAGCTACAAATGTTGAAGACTATGAAGACTCGAAGAAATTGAAGACTCTGAAGATTTATTTGACCTTTAGAAGACCAAACCCCTGTTATATACTTACGTTTGATGCGACGATTGTGAGCTGTCATTTGTTTGATGTTTTTCCGACAGCCACAAAATAAAACCCATTTCTTCAAAACTTTTGTTTGTATTGTGTGTATATCCTCCATTCTCTCTCTCATCTCGTCTATCATCATCCCCAAAGCCCTTGGACCAAAGATGATGAACGAAGAAGTACTGGTTTCCTCGACCGATGACTCAGTCGGAGGCAGAGTATGGATTCAGAACATGGAGAATCACTTCGGGAGCAATTTGGTTTCAAGGAAGAATGAAGTATCGGTACGCTCTTCAGTACTTTACAGAAAGTGCTGCAACCTGGTGGGAAATGCATCAAGCCATACAAGGATGTAACGGAGCAAGAACTTGGAGAGAATGCAAGGAAGACTCTGTTAAGATCCCGTCTCATCCGGAAGCACTGGGACCACCAAGATGAAACCTTGTGCCTGCAAGATTTGCGGAGAAGTAGGACACACCCAAGAGGAACACAAGGATGGATGCCCATTGTGAGGAGAATCACCCAGCCGAAGAATGCCCAATTGGGCAGGTTACTTGTTTCCTGTGTGAAGGAACTACGCCCACCCTGCTCAGTGTCACCTTTCCCAAGGTACAAGAAGTTATCAATCAGCAGAAAGAAGCCCTCATGGAATGTTTAGAAGCACTGTGATGAAGGAAGCTGTTGAAGACCCTGATGGTGAAGGCCTAAACAGATTTTTCGCCCAAGCTTGCTATTCATGTGGAGAAGAAGGACATTTCTCACAATATTGCCCGAAGGAAAGCCAAGAGTATCTCGGAGATTCCAGACAGCAAAAGTAAAGTTTGACCCTCAGGAAATAGAAGCTCTGATAATTACGGAGAGACCCAAAGAGAGAAGACAAAGGCATCCCCAGAACAACCCAATTTCTACGGAGAAGGACCTGAGTAATATCACTTGTTACCGGTGCAAGGATTTAGGTCATTACGCTGATAAATGTCCAGAGAAGAAGCCAAGAACCCAAAGAGCAGACACGATCCCCAAGAAGCCCAAAGACTTGTCAGAAGTCATCTTTTTCCTGCAAGGAAGCAGGACATTATGCTACTAAATGTTCCGACAAGATGAAAGCTGGAGCTGAGTAGTTGGAATTTTGATATTGGTAATAAGTGTAGTAGGAAGCAATTTACTTTCATGAGTACAATGAGTTGAGTTATGTAATGGATGCTCAGAGATTGTAATGAATTCATGAAATCAATAAAGTTAATGTGTCATGATTTCATACGTGGATTTTTTTTGAGTTGTTACTCTAAAAACAGATGTTGACCATTTCAAGGATATGAGAAAAGGTCTACAGATGGATTTGTGTATTACATTTAAGTAGGGTGGAGTACCATGTGGGAACACCTAACCAATGGAAAGGATAATTATATTCACAGACTGGAGTTCGGACAAAAAAAATAGTTGGAGTTTTGCTTTTGATACGATAGTTATGAAGAAATGGAGTACTATTGGATTTAAAGGAGATGGAATGTTGGAATATGGAACAATTGTAACTCCCAGGATAAGTTAAAGTTGTGCAAGTATTGAAGTGGACCCATAACCCACAGGCCCAGGAATTAATAAGGTTGAGTAATCCCCCCCCCCCCACCTGGAAGAAGAAATTTTGGAAGAAGTTGTGAATTGATCAGCAGACGTTTCTTAGGAGGTTACGAAAACCCGAGAGGTTTGAAGAACGATAGTGTTTGTTCAGCTTGCAGAAGTAATGGTTATATCCGAACTCAGTTCGTCGACAAGAGAAATTCTGCAATGTTTGTGAAATGCCCGAGGTTAGAACTGCGAGATTCGCTAAACCTTATACAGGGTAATGATTTGGGTGCGGATGGATTGATCACCATACCGATTACTCTTATCATTCACTCTTGCTATTTGGGATGGTAATCTGAGTGACTTACCATAGTAGAGAGACAAAGATATCGAAACCTTGCTAAACCTAGAATGGTACGACGATGAAACTCTGTACAGGCAACCGTTGCCAACCGTAGGACATACGGTGAGATTTCAACCCGACCATTTCCCCCAGGAGAAACCATACGTTGTTGACCACCAGAGGTTTCGATAGTTGTTTAGTATTGGCGACAGACCCGTCAGATAAGAAGACTCAACCTCGGAAGAACCTTACCATGATGGAGGACACAAGATAGAGGAAAAGGTTATACCCTACAGTAAGAACGTCACATTGGAGTTATCCCGAAGATATGAAAAGACAACACCGCCAACCCAAGGAATGGAATACATAAGTTTGTTGGAACCGTAAGCCTACTTTTAAGTGTGGTAGCACCCCAGGCCTTTCCGACCAATGGATTTGCTAGAAGACCCCAACCCTTACCTTTTTCTTGCTAGCTCTTTGAATCTCGAGGACGAGATCTCATTTAAGTGTGGTAGGTTTGTAACATCCCAAAATTCTAAATTTGGAATGTTATATTAAATAAATAATTATGTTTGTTTGTCTGATTGTTGAGTGTTGATTGTGTGAATTGAGTGAAATTTGAAACTTTTTGAAAGTTGAATGAGGGGGAATAAGGACTTTCCCAAAACCTTTCATCTTTGCAACTTGATGTCATGAATTCAAATTCATTTCATCACCAAAACCGCAGTGGGAAGATGATATGACTTCTTCCATTTGAAATGAAAAGGGTTTTGAAAAGATTGAATTCTATCCGAAAAATTTCAAATTCGAAACTTTATGCAACTCAATGATTTTCAAGAGAAAGATAAAATGACTTCTTCAATTATATGAAATATGAGTTGGAAGTAAAAAAAATCAAATTGAAAGTCATTTGGAAGTATTTTGAAAACCCCTTTCAATTTGGAGTTATTGGATTTATTCAAATTATTTTCTCCAAAAATGAAATACATGGAAAATAGGGTAAAATGATTCCTACATAGAAAATTGGAGAAAGTAAATTTGAAATCATTTTGGTATTTTAAAAAATGATTTTATTGGGTTTTAATGCAACAGTAGCACTGTTTGCTTTATAAGTTTTGTGGATTTATTTGATCTTAAATTATGTTCTTGTTTTAGGATTTCTTTTCTGAAATTTTGATATATAATATGCCTATATATCATTTTATTATTTTTGTTTACTTATTTTGTTGTCTGTTTAATAAAAAAAAAATCCTTCGAACAGTGCAGGCCGAAGCCCAGCACTACTCTCTCTCTCTCTTCCCTCACCGCACCGGCCCCAGCGCGGAGAGCCAAAGCGCTATGGCTCGCCGCCGCTCCCCTCTCGCTCGCCCTTGTGCCGCTGACGCGGGCCCACTGCGCGATCGCCCTCGCCTGCAATCTTCTTCCTCCCCATGCCAGGGCATCGCCCGAACGCCGCCGGAATCCCGGTCTCTCGGGATTGCGAAATCCCATCTTACCCCTACCCAAGACATGGCCCCTCTATATATACCCCTCTCCGCCGTCCCGTTCCCTCTTTTCCCCTTGCCGAACCCCTCTCCCTCGCCGCCTATCACTCGCCGGAGCCAGAAGCCGTCGCCGCGCCATTGCCGCCCACCCGAGCACCTCACACCTCCATCACCTCCAAAGCTCACCACGGCCTTCCCTCGACCTGCTGGCCACGTCGACCATCTCTCGGAGCTCGAGGAGCCCTGGAGCCCTTGCTTCGCCAACACCACACCGATGCCCACCGCGGAGCCGAAGCGCCAAGCTCGCCTCGCTCGCCTCGGACCTCCCCGGAGACGAACTCCACCACCACCGAGACCGTAAGATGCGCGCGTCCGCCCGTCTCCTTCCCCGTCGTCGAGGACCACCGGAGGCCTCTCCTGCATCATCCCCGAGCCACCAACCACGACGACCTCGCCGGAGCTCTCCACCATCGCGGTAAGCACTCGACCGTCTGATCTCCCTTCGACGTCTGTAGATTAGATCTAGCGAATGGGTAGTTTTTTTTATTAGATCGGTTTTGTCTACGGTTTACTCTGGTTTAGTTCGAACCGGTCGTCGGTTTTTTTTATTGGCAGCAGTCGCCGAATCCATTAAGTAGCGGACGTCCACCGTTTAGCTCCCGCAGCGCACACTCGCATCCAACTAGGAGCCGCCAACGTGTGCACCGTCCGATCGTTAGTTTTTTTTTCTTTTCTGTTTTATTCTGTTTACAGAAATAGTTCTGTTTTTAGATTTCTTATAACTTTTAGGTTTTAGATCCAAATTGAGTGATTCTTTTTGCATTGTGTCAAAAATTTGTTGAAGTTTCTCTATGTGTACTTAGTTTTCAAATTTGAGTAATTTAAATTTGAATTATTTCAAATATGCTTCAAACACTGTTTGGCTTAGTTTGAATTCTAGAATAGATTTTTGATTGATTCTTTTTGCTACTGTTTTTTATTGTTTTGTCTATCCAGTAGCATATATTTAGTATTTTAGTTATTTTAAATTAGGGTTTTAGGCAAACAGGACTGTTTTAGTTCTAGTTTTGTTTTAGTCTTTTCTTTATAGTTATTAATTGTTTTTAAATTATTTCTTTTTGTCACTTTTGACAAATTTAGTATTGTTTCTGTTATTAACTGTAGACAATTTTATTCTTATTTTAAAAAAAAAATTATTTTATTTAGTTTTGTATGAAAACTTGTATAGGTCATAGTTAGAGTTTCATAGAAGCTTTTTATTTGTTTCTTTTGCAAATAAATTTTATGAAAAATACTTTCTGTTAACTCAGTGTTTTACTTTTATTTTCTGTTAACTTATTAGTTTAGTGTTTTAATTGCTGTTAAGTTTTTACTTAGGGCAAAACTATGTTAGATGTTTGTAGCAAAGTCATAGATTTTTGTTAGTAGTTTTTCTTTCTAGTTTTATTTGAAGCTTCTTTGGAATTTGGGGGAGTTTTATTATTGAGTTTTTATTTGTTGTTTTAATTGTTATTTTGAGTGTTAGTATTGCTTGCTAGAATGATTGCTTATGTGAATGCTATGTTTGACTTGTATAGATTTTCTCGGAGTGACGAATAGTTTATCAAAGTTTCAAGAGCGTATTAATCTTCATCAACTTACCAGGCAAGTTCATTTGACCATGCTTTTCATACCTATGTTTTTATTGCATTTAGTGTCCACATTCATAATCCCTCCAGTAGTGATATTGAATTCTTGTAGTTGAGTGAATGCATGTGGTATGAACCCATCTCCCTGATTACCAAGCCCGGGACATTATGTTGTTTAAATGCTACGCTAAGTAGACGGGGTTGGTACGAGTGCTCGGGAGTGGTGTGAGAATGGAGGACTCTACGTCAATGACGACAACTT
Organism: Thinopyrum elongatum; assembly: GCA_011799875.1. Classification (NCBI taxonomy): domain Eukaryota; kingdom Viridiplantae; phylum Streptophyta; class Magnoliopsida; order Poales; family Poaceae; genus Thinopyrum; species Thinopyrum elongatum. The sequence continues at coordinate 569,248,609 of CM022300.1, read as the reverse complement.
CATGATGGCATCTGCAAGGAATGCATCTTCAAGACCTCAAGACTCGAGACAAGAATTCAATACACACTACTGGGTGAAGGACGGTTGACGGGCACCCTGGAGCAACCAGTGGATGGCCGGGATGCATGGAGAGCGCCATGACATCTTGCGGAAAGCTTCACCCAGACTCAAAGAGACGGAAGAATACTTCATGCCCGGAAGCTTACCTGTGCACACCGCAAGTCACTATGGGCTCTGGCTTGGTTGACCTTAGTTGTGACTTCGGCTGGGACGGTGCTAGCAGATGTAGAACTACGGTAGGATTGGATGAGACCGGACAGTGGTCAGGGGAACTCTTCGGAAGACATGTTTCGGTCATCTTGTTCTCAAACACCCTGAAGTGCGAGAACGTAAAAAGAGGGATCGAATCTTGCGGGTAAAGTGTACAAACCTCTGCAGAGGGTTAAAACCTAATCGATTAGCCGTGTTCCCGGTTACGGACAACTTGAGCCTCTGGACTTGGATCTATCTCGGAACTCTCAACACCGGACTGATAACTTAATTGTGGGCAACTTATGATTGTTCGGGCTATGAGACATCAGTTGGCGGAACCATGTCATGATAGAAACTCTGTAGTACAGACTCCTGATATTCTTTGATGTAGGGAAAATAAAACCAGCTTTTACGCAAAACAAAACTCAGACAGAGAGCCACAAAGCCAATTGCATATAGTAAGTTTTATCATCTGTTTTCTCATGTTGTGATCTTGCCGGTACTTCAATGTACTGACCTAATGGCTGCAACGTATCATGTTGCAGATACTTTCTTCCGACGAGTAAGGTATGGTACAGGTTACGGTCTACACTCAACCTGCCGATGGCGTTGATGGGACTCCACACCC